>JBBPTR010000002.1:407249-427278 GCA_038094255.1 Porphyrellus aff. niger
CTAAGGGGAAAGATGGACAAGAAGGTTATCTTGTGACGATTGGAGAGAAGCGGAGATGAATGTCACTAGGGAAGGTCAAGAAAGACGACGGTGAACAGAGAATGAAGGAAGAGCAGAATGGAGCAGTATACGTCATATTGGAATAGCCCTGGGAGGATCTCTACGTCACAAGGAACGAGAAGTAGCACAAGATTGGGAACAAGGGAGAAAATTGTAACAGGCGATGCCGGCTGCGTCAATTGTCTTGTGACAGGGAGCATAAATTACCCCCTTAGTAAGGCCATGGTTGACCACAACCATGACAGAATCAAAGCCAGCACTCAGGGGCAAATCAGTGATAAGGTCGACAGAGACCTGTTGGAAGGGGTGGGTGATGGTGGACGGAATAGGGACGAGGCCCGGGACCATGGGATGGGTGTTGACTTTATTTGCTTGGCAGGTGGCACAGCTGGCAATGAACTTCTGTACCACAGAAAACATGCCAGGCCACCAGTAGTCACGTTGCAAGGCGTTGAGGGTGTGAAAATGGCCACCATGGCCCCCGGCAGGAGAATCATGGGTTGCACAGACAAGCGCCATGTGTGCGGAGTTGGGGATGTAGAGGCAACCCTTGTAGTAAAGGCATCCCCCGTCGAAGAGCCAGTCATGTTTGGAGGCTCACAGGAACAATGATGAGTTCTCTGCCATTGTAATCAGAGTGTCTTTGACCAAAGGGTCATCAGGGGTAGAGTTGGCAATTTTCTTGGCGATTTCAATATCTAGAGTGCAGATGAAGAGGTCGTCGGCAAGGAGGATGGTATCTGTGTTGTCCTGCAAGGTGTCCATGTCATCCCAACGGGACAAGGCGTCGGCGGGGCTCATGGCGGAGCCCGGCAAAGATTTCCATTGCAGGTCAAAGTCCTGCATAAACATAAGCCATCTGGCTTGCCAGTGTGAGAGTTTCTGGGGTGTGCGGAAGTAGGTGAGGTTCTTATGGTCAGTTAAGACCTGAACTGGGTATACAGTGCCTGTGAGGTAATGTTTCCATTGATCGAGAGCGTTGATGACTGTGAGGAGCTTCTGATCATAGATATCATAGTTGTGCTCTGCAGGAGACAATGTCTTGGAGAAGTATGTGACTGGATGAAGGTCACCATTTGTGTCCATTTGCATGAGGACAGTGCCAGTGGCAATGAGGGAAGCATTGGTCGTAAGATGGAAAGGTTTCAAAGTGTCTGGGAAGGTGAGGATGGGGCAAGTGAGAAATACTGCTTGTAATTTGTGAAAGGCGGCATTGTGGTCTGGTAGCCATTGCCAGGCAGCTCCTTTTGCAGTTAAGGATAGGAGTGGTTTGGCCAGATCGGAGAAGTTCAGGATGAACTTGTGGTAGAAGTTGCAAAATCTGATGAAGGATCGGACGGCGCAGACACTCTGTTGTGGTTTCCATTCCTCAATTGCTTTAAGCTTTGTGAGGTCCATGGTAATGCCAGCGGGCGTAATGACCATGCCTAAAAAGCTGACCTTCGTGGCATTGAAGGTACATTTCTCTAGCTTCAAATGAAGCTCATGTTCTCTAAACCTGGTGAGAACCTTGTGGGTTCAAGTGATATGCTCATTGTAGTCATCCAAGTGGATCATGGTATCGTCCATGTAGGCTTCAAACCAACCTTCCACAATATAATTGGCGAAGATATGGTTCATGAAGGCTTGGAACGTGGCAGGGGAGTTATAGTGTCTGAAGAACATAACTGTTGGCTCGTAGAGCCCAATCAGGGTGATGAAAGCCATTTCCCACTGATCCTCAGGGTGGATGCGAATATTGTTGTATCCCAAATGTATGTTGAACTTGGTGAAGTATTTTGATCCCTTCATTTTGTCAACAAGTTCGGAAATTAAGGGTAGGGGATATGCATTCTTGATGGTGTGTTCGTTGAGGTATCGGTAGTCCTGGCACGGGCAAAGTTTGCCATCCTTCTTATCTATGAAGAAGAAGGGGGCTGCTTGTGGAGAGTGAGAGGGGACGATCTTGCCAGAGGCAAGATGTTCTTCGATAAAGTCTTTGCATACCTGCATCTGTGCTGGGTTTAACAGATATACCTGGGCTTTCTTCAGGATGAATGAGTCGTCTAAATCAATGGTGTGGTCAAATTCCTGAGGAGGGGAAAGGGATAGCCCAGTTGGTTTGGCAAAGATGGCAAATTCTGGGGGTAGTATGTTTTCCTTCTTTTCCTCAGCCATAGCTATTGCTGTAGAGATAGTGGTCTTCCTGATCCACTCTTGTGGGAGAACATGATCTCCGATAGGATCCCCATGATGTTTGTATGTGGGGTCATCTGGGTGTGTGAGATAGTCATGTATATCCCAATCAGGATCAAGATCCAAAGATTGTAGGATATGCCAATAGGAGTCAACATTGTGTTGGCTAATGTGGGTGCAATATGGCCAGTTAGGTAGGTGGATTTGGCCTGTGGACCAGTCAATGGTTGGATTTCTGTCTTGGAGCCAAGGCATGCCCAAGATGACATCGTCTTTCCTACTTGGTAAGACATAAAAGCTTCTTCTTTCAACTTGCGGCCCAATCCATAGAGGTAGAGTGACGTAATATCTGATTAGGCCTCCTTTCGTTGTGCTGCTGTCAGCGTTGTTTGCGTGTCTTGGTAGTTTGAGGCGTCATACTTTGATCTTATGTCATCAGATCAGGTCCATGTAGATGAAACATCCCATAGCACCACTATCGATGAGTGTATGTGTTTTGACGATTTTTCCTGGTAGCCCTGAGAATTGGATTGGAATCTGAAGGGTTGATTTCTTAGAGGTCAATACTGTTACTGGGGCAATTACTAACGGGGGGAGAGAAGATGTTGACTCATCTCTCCCAACTAAAAAATCCAAAGGTATCTCTAAACCTCAGATCTCTTCTTCGTCTTCAGCTACACTCTCCTCTGCTACCTTAGGTACCTGTTCCTGGGCATCCTGGAGAGAGAGTGCCTTAATGGCCTCTCGTAGTTGAGGGTCCTTGACGTTGTCCATATCAATTTTATGGATCCGGGCATTGGTACTTTGCTGCAATGTTGCTGGCCTGTATGAGGCATGTTCTTTGGTCCCATAACCTGGGTTGCGTCGGAATCCCTAAGAGGGATGGTTCCTGGTGGAACACCCGACCTTGTGGCAAGTGAAGCACTTGTTGTTATGGATATGTTCTTGTTGGGTCTTATAGTCAAGGATGACCCAGTTGACATCCATGGTGTTTGGATCTCGTCGTCATGTTGTTGCAGCCGGATAGGATGGTACATATCCTTTGTACTTGTTGCTCTTGTGTGTCTTTGCTCTGTCATAGAAGACAGCAGCTGTGTCTAGCCACTCTCTAGCGGTGGCAGGTTCAGTAGGGACTCCAATCATTAGATTCGCAGGTTTATCTGAGACGTTTCTCTTGAGTAGATCCTTGAGATGGGTTTTGTTGGTAATGCTGCTATGGGCTGCCTCTAGTTCAAATGAGGCTCTGAATTCATGGAAGTTGCCTTTGAAATCTTCCATGCTTATCTCCTGTAATGCTTGTCAAGCATCGCCAGCTGGATTGCTGGGCCTGAAGGCTGTCTTGAAGGCCTCTTTGAGTTTGTTGAGTGTCCTCTCAGCGGGATCTATTGCGTTGTTTGCTAATTTCATGAACCATCCTTCTGCGAATGGTCCGCCTTTGCCCTTATTCATCTTGTTGAGGAGCACTAGCCGTTGTGCTTCCTCCAAGTATACGTTTGGGTTGCATGCGAAGTATGCTTCCATGGCATATAGCCATCTGTTTGTGTCCTTGTGGTCTCCCGAGAAGTCTTTGGGCAGACTGGCTTTCAATTCGGTGACCATATTGTTGTTGTCTGTATTGCTGGCTGATGGAGAGGTGGGTGGTGATGGACTTGAAATGTCAATGTCCGGGTTTGGTTCAGGTAGAGAAGTGGAAGGAAGTATTGATACGTGGAGTGGAGATGGCGCTAGTGTTGCTTGATGTTCCATTCCTGGTTCAGGACTAAATAGATGTATCCGAGGGCTCGAAGTAGGAGTTCCTCTTCTAGATTCACGACAAGATGTCTGGTGCGACAATTGAGTTGGTACCGCTGAATCTGCTGGGAAGAATTCTCTGTAAAGGAATCGTTTGGCCTCGGGGATATAAGGAACACAGAATGGTCTATCTGGATGGTCTCTGTTTCAATGGAGGATGTGAAGGATGTTGTTGTCTGGGAATCAACAGAAATATTTGTCGATTTCTTCTCTGGTAAGGACAGGGTCCTGGGGTTCTGGTTCGGCTATGGTGTCAGTTCAGGTCCCTGCTTGTAGGTGGTGGACAAGGGCGTATATCTGGTTTCAACTACCCTCTGGTAGGTCAGACCCTCTTGCTGTATGCAAGTAGCGATCAGCACTCTCCTGCTGTATGCAGGCAGCTTAACTGTAGCTCGTCGCTGGTAGGTGATCAACTCTTCGTTCAGCACGTTGCTGGTAGGCGATCAGTTAACAGCCCTAGCACTCTCTTGCTGTATGCAAGCGGTTCTTGATCCTTTAATCACAAGTGGCTCTACTACCAAATGGTAGGAGCAAATAGAAAAGTTAGTTCTTTTGTTATGCTAACACGATGGCTAACGACAACCTCAAGAAACTAACCTCCTTGTACACGCACAGGTGGTACTCACAAGGAGACACAGTGACCATGAGACAAGGGAAACACAGTGATGGATTGTATACCTCAGATAGGCTCCACTCAATGGAAGTCCCAAAGTATCCGGGTGAGGGATCAAGGGAAGAGAAGGTTCAAGGAGCAAAGGGTCTTGCCTAAAGTGCAAAGCTTTCCCAAGGCGGTTGTATAGTCACCACGTAAGATTGCATAGAACTAACTTAAGGTTACAGGGTACAAAATGGGTGCTATAAATACTGTGTAGGATCAGAGTATGAAGTGTGTGAGAGAATGCTTTAGGAGAGGTAAACATCCGTAAGAGGAAGGTAAGCATAGGGGAATCCCTGGGGTTTCCCATCTAAATAGAGAATTGGAAATAAATAGAACTTGCTGATGAAGCAAGGAATGGAAATGAAATAGAATAAAACTTAGCATATGAAATAGTGGAGTGGTGGCATATCAGTGGTGTCCACAGTGATGGTGGTGTCTGCCAAGGTACCTATGCCCATGGGTTGCTCCTCTGTCCAAGTAAGGCAGCTCGGCGGAGTGCCAGAGTTGGATCTATCCAGAGATCTGGATCGGGTAAGAGATGTTCCAGGGCATTGGTGGAAATCCCGTATCCCAATGGGAAGTAGTCTAGGAGTCTGTTGTCCTCCTTGTGTAGCGCAGCTGCCTCTGCTTCTAGCAGACTTGTGATGTTGTCCTCTCTCCATTGTTCTTCGTAGAGCAGAAATGCCCTGTCCTGTACGTCCAGTCGTGGTTGCCATTTGTCGAATGAAGTCCCATTGGTGTCCTGGGGGTGAATTGTAACACTAGCCTGTACTGCACTGGTTGAATGTCAAAAGGAGTTCCACATATCTGGGTGAGGGATCAGGAACAGAAAGAAGGTTCAATGAGTAAGGGTCTTGCCTGAGCTAAGGCTCCACAAGGCAGTTGTTACAATTTTCTCCCTCTTTCCAAACCTTGTACTACTCCTTGTCCCCTATGATGTAGAAGTCCTTCCAGGACTCTTCCAATATGATGTACTCTGTTCCATTCTTCTCTTCCTTCATTCCCCATTCACCGTTGTCTTTCTTGATCTTCCCTAGTGACGTTCCTCTTCCACTCTTCGCTCTAACCATCACAAGGTAACGTTCCTGACTGCATGGTTAATCTCTTTCTTTCCCATAACGGTGTTCCATTTCCGCTCTTTGCTACAGCCACCGTTTGGTAACCGTTCCTGACCATATGGTCATCCTTTTGATACACGTTTCACTTCCACATGGACAGCGCCCCTCCTGATCACTTCTCTCACAGTGGTCTAGTCTCCCTGTCTTCCATTGTTCCTTGTTTAGTAGCCTCGTAGCTATATAAACCCTGCTGCCCTGTATTATAGCTCTTTACACTTGATCTGCGCAATCTACGCTAGCTCTTGTGACCAAGCTCCCACTTGCCTTAGTCCCTCAAGTCGAAGCTCTCGCTTCTCCCTCTAGTCCCCTCAGTCTAGACTTCAGTCTATCCTCTAGATCCCTCAGTCTGCATCTATCCGACGCATCCTTAGTCTTGATCTTCTTTGTGGTCGCTGGTCTCTTTGTGAGTATCACCCACAAAGGTCTCTTGGTTACTAGACTCGTGTCTGTGTAATAGCAGTCACTAGTCACCATGTAAGATTGCATAGAACTAACTTAGAGTTACAGGGTATGGAATGGGCACTTTGAATAGGGTGAGAGTGGCGGAGTATGAAGTGTGTGAAAGAACACTTTAGGAGAGGTAAATGTCCATAAGAGGAAAGGGAGCATAGGGGAATCCCTGGGATGTCCCATCTAAGTCAGACAAGAAATATAAATGGAATTGGTGGAAGAAGCAAGAGATATAAATAGAGCTTGCTGATGAAGCAAGAAACAGAAATGAAATGGAATGAAACTCAGCATATGAAATGGTGGAGCAGTGGCACATCAGTGGTGTCTGCAGTTGATAGTGGCATGATGGTGGCATCTGCCAAGGTACTGTGCCAAGGTACGGCTCCCATGTCTGAGTTAGGTAGTACTGCAGCATGTGAGAGTCGGATCTACCCAGAGATCTGGATCTGGGAGAAGCAAGTCTGGACAGTTAGTGGCTACTGAGTAGCCAAGGGGAAAGTAGTCCAGTAGTCCGTTGGTCTCCTCATAGAGCAAGGTTGTCTGGGCTTCCATCATCTCTGTAAAGTCATCTCCACTGCATTGTCCGTTGAGAAGAAGATATGCCCTGTAGAAGTCGTCTACCATGGAACCAAAGGCCGCCACCAGTACTTGGTCTCCTGGAAGGGATACTCCACCATGGAAAATACTTGGGAACCAGAAGCACACCTCTCTCATGCACAGGCCCTCCTACGCATCTATAAGAGGACCCACCCAAAAGTGTTTCCAACAGAGAGTTCACTCTAAACAACACTGCCATCCCATCCACACCCACCATGGTCACCAATGTCTATGACTTTATCTTGGCATTACTCATATTGCTCTTCAGAGCTATCTATGCCCTTCTCCATTGGGCTAAAACATGGATGGCCAGCAAGGGTGACATAACCCTCGGATTCAAGAGTCACTGGAGTGAGTGAACTTTGTCCCTCTTTTGGCCTCAAAGAATTTGTCTAGGAGGATCAGTCCATATGGGCCCAAATGGATGGTCACCCAATGATAACCAATGGGTGGATGAGAGGGATGATAAAGGAAATGCATCACCTCCAGTAGGATGGCCTGCACCAAACAACACTCCAACCCCAAACCCCACGTGGCACACACCACTACTTAACCAGAACACCAACAACAACCCCCCTTCCTAAGTCAACTGACAGTAAGGGCCCAAACCACCCCTTACCATATATAGTTAAAAACAATAACATAACCTTTTCCACTTCTGGTACCAGATGGGTAAGGGATCTGGTACCTTCATCTCCCCTTTTTTGAATGGCTTGGGAATATTCTCAAGCCCCATTTGACTATACAAAATAGAAACATTGGTGAACTCTTCCCCCGATTCAGTCACCACCAACACCTATGGCTATAATAGCTGTCGCCTAGGGACCTTCAACATCACAGAATGTCAACTCCAGCAATCCTTGATGTCCCATACTGACCAGACTATCTGCCCGACATGTACATCCACCTGTTATACATGCTGGTCCTCAACTTTCCCGAACTCCTTGCCACCATTCAAGGAACCTCCACCTTTAGAGCCAATCCAGTGTATTCAGCCCTACTCCAGCTCTACTACACCATACATGCTGTGTGATCCACCCATACCCACACCACTGTTCCTGACCCTGAATGCCTCACCCGCCATCTCCTTTACCACACTATTGACTCTGTCCACCTTCACATGCCCAACTCCCTCCAGGGACTTGATTTTGACTTCATCCTCCACGTGCTCCCCATCACCCAACTTAGCCCCTATATTCTTGAGGTTGTGCTCGTCATGCCCCTCACTCTCTACACCTACTATTTTAGCCCTGATGCCTCATCGCCCAATGTTCCCCAGATCCCTGGAGCTTTTCCATTGGACCCCGGACCCTCCCTCCATTTGTTATGCTAACGCGATGGCTAACGACAACCTCAAGAAACTAACCTCCTTGTACATGCACAGGTAGTACTCACAAGGAGATGCAGTGACCGTGAGACAAGGGAAATGCGGTGATGGATCATATATCTCAGATAGGCTCCACTCAATGGAAGTCCTGAAGTATCCAGGTGAGGGATCAAGGGAAGAGAAGGTTCAAGGAGCAAAAGGGTCTTGCCTAAAGCACAAAGCTTTCCCAAGGTGGTCATATAGTCACCATGTAAGATTGTGTAGAACTAACTTAAGGTTACAGGGTACAAAATGGGTGTTATAAATACTGTGTAGGATCAGAGTACGAAGTGTGTGAGAGAACACTTTAGGAGAGGTAAACGTCTGTAAGAGGAAAGTAGGCATAAGGGAATTCCTGGGGTTTCCCTGGGGTGTCCCATCTAAATAGGGAATTGGAAATAAATAGAATGAGCTGATGAAGTGAGGAATATAAATAGAAGCTTGCTGATGAAGCAAGGAATGGAAATGAAATAGAATGAAACTCAGTGTATGAAATAGTGGAGCATCAGTGGTGTCCGCAGTGATTGTTATGCTAATGTGATGGCTAACGACAACCTCAAGAAACTAACCTCCTTGTACACGCACAGGTAGTACTCACAAGGAGGCGCAGCAACCGTGAGACAAGGGAAACGGGTGATGGATCGTATATCTCAATAAGGCTCCACTTGATGGAAGGTCCCAAGTATCCAGGTCAGGGATCAAGGGGAAGAGAAGGTTCGAGGAGCAAAGGGTCTTGCCTAAAGTGCAAAGCTTTCCCAAGGTAGTCGTATAGTCACCACGTAAGATTGCGTAGAACTAACTTAAGGTTACAGGGTATGGAATGGGTGCTATAAATACTATGAAGAGTCAGAGTACAAAGTGTGTGAGAGAATGCTTTAGGAGAGGTAAATGTCCGTAAGAGGAAAGTAGGCATAGGGGAATCCCTGGGGTTTCCCTGGGGTGTCCCGTCTAAATAGGGAATTGGAAATAGGGAAGAGAAGCTAACTGAGTGAGAAATATAAATAGTAATGGTGATTGCCAAAAAGGGAATATGAAATGGAATGGAACTCAGCAAATGAAATGGAATATGAAATAGTGGAGTGGTGGCATATCAGTGGTGTCTGCAGTTGATGGTGGCATTCCCAAAGCGTCTGTGCCAAGGCGCAACTCTCAGGCCCTCCTAATATGTGCGACGTCTTGCCAAAATGGGATCGACCCATAGATCTGGATTGGGGAGTAGGGAGTCTGGATGGTTGGTTGAGATCCCGTATCCCATGGGGCAATAGTCCAGGAGACCGACATCCTCTTTGTGAAGTCCGGCCACTTCTGCCTCCAGTAAGTCTGTGATGTCGTCACTCCTCCATTGCTCTACATAGAGCTTGTACATGTTGTCCTGTATATCCAGTTCCGGGTGCCATTGGTTGAAGTACGTCCTGTCAGGGTCCCAGGGACGAATCGTAACAGTGATGGTGGCATCTGCCAAGGCACCTATGCCCATGGGTTACTCCTCCATCCAAGTAAGGCAGCTTGGCAGAGTGCTGGAGTTGGATCTATCCAGAGATCTGGATCAGGTAAGAGACATTTTGGGGCATTGGTGAAAATCCCATATCCCAATGGGAAGTAGTCTAGGAGTCTGTTGTCCTCCTTGTGTAGCACAGCTGCCTCTGCTTCTAGTAGACTTGTTAAGTCATCCTCTCTCCATTGTTCTTTGTAGAGCAGAAATGCTCTGTCCTGTATGTCCGGTTCCGGTTGCTGTTACGCAGACGCAAGTCCAGTAACCAAGAGACCTTCGTGGGTGATACTCACGAAGAGACCAACGACCACTAAGGAGATCAAGACTAAGGACACGACGATAGTCGTGGACTAGAGAGATTCTGAGGGAGAAGCGAGAAGCTTCGACTAAGGGTTCTAGAGGTTCTGAGAGATAGACCGAAGTCTAGACTAAAGGTTCTGAGGGAGAAGCGGAGAGCTTCGACTGAGGGTTCTAGAGACAAGCGAAAGCTTGGTCACAAGAGCTAGGCGTATATTGCGTAGATCAAGTGTAAGGAGCTAAGATACAGGGCAGCGGGGTTTATATAGTTGAGTAACTACTAAACCGGGAACAATGGATAACGGGAACACTAGACTGTTGTGAGAGAAACGATCGGGAGAAGTGCTGTCCATGTGGTTATGAAACGTGTATCAAAGAATGACCATAAGGTCAGGAACAGTTACCATGCGGTGGCGATAGAGAAGAGCGGAAATAGAACACCGCTATGGGAAGAGAAGAGGTTGACCATGCGGTCAGGAACGTTACCTTGTGACGGGTGGAGCGAAGAATGGAATGAGAACGTCACTAAGGGAAGTCAAGAGGAACGATGGTAAGTACTGGACTTAGAAGAAGAAAGAAAGAACAAGTTAGATCATGTTGGAAGAGACCTGGGAGGACTTCTAGGTCGCAGGGAATTGAGAAAAAGATCATAGAGCGATGTATGGAGAGAATTGTAACAGTTGCCATAGTGTGAAGTTTGTCCCATTAGTGTCCTAGGGGCGAATTGTAACACCATCCATTCACCCTTACTGGTCATGGGGACATCATTCCTGTGCCACCAGCATACACAGCCACCTTCTGGGAATTGGTTTATAGACAGCGCATCCAGGCATTCAATGATGCAGACACAGCAGTCGATCGGTACCCCCCTCTCACATCCGCCTTCACCTGCACTGAATATGCAAACTCCCTCTGCCAAGCCGTCGTCGCCTATCAGCAACTTCTCTTTGCCAAACCTCAATTGGCTTCCCCAGAAGGAGTCACATGCCCTGTTGAGCCCACCACTCCAATCCTGGAGAGCCCGCTTCTATCCCCAGACTCCCCATCCCAGGGATTTCCTACCTCTACCATCTGAACTGGATTCCCTGCTCCCATTCCCATGCCTTACTCCCGCATCTGCCACTGCTACATCTGCTGCAGCCACTACCACATCATGGTCAACTGCCCCCGTCTTGTATGCCCTAGCTGCAATGTGGTCGCGCCCGGACACTCCCAACAAGATTGTCTGGATCATTCCCCCAACTCTGCAGACACCACTTCCTTCCCATTCTGGGACCTCACTGACATAGACGCCAATGCCAGGGACAGCAGAGTTGAGAACTGAGTCAGTGACTTAGTCATACAAAGGGGGTAATGTTACAATTCACCCCCAGGACACCAACGGGACTTCATTTGACAAATGGCAACCATGACTGGATATACAGGACAGGGCATTTCTGCTCTACAAAGAACAATGGAGAGAGGATGACTTAACAAGTCTACTAGAAGCAGAGGCAGCTGTGCTACACAAGGAGGACAACAGACTCCTAGACTACTTCCCATTGGGATACGGGATTTCCACCAATGCCCCAGAACATCTCTTACCTGATCCAGATCTCTGGATAGATCCAACTCCAGCACTCCACCAAGCTGCCTTACTTGGACGGAGGAGCAACCCATGGGCATAGGTGCCTTGGCAGACACCACCATCACTGCGGACACCACTGATGCTCCACTATTTCATACACTGAGTTTCATTCTATTTCATTTCCATTCCTTGCTTTATCAGCAAGCTTCTATTTATATTCCTCACTTCATCAGCTCATTCTATTTATTTCCAATTCCCTATTTAGATGGGACACCCCAGGGAAACCCCAGGAATTCCCTTATGCCTACTTTCCTCTTACAGACGTTTACCTCTCCTAAAGTGTTCTCTCACACACTTCGTACTCTGATCCTACACAGTATTTATAACACCCATTTTGTACCCTGTAACCTTAAGTTAGTTCTACACAATCTTACATGGTGACTATATGACCACCTTGGGAAAGCTTCGTGCTTTAGGCAAGACCCTTTTGCTCCTTGAACCTTCTCTTCCCTTGATCCCTCACCTGGATACTTCAGAACTTCCATTGAGTGGAGCCTATCTGAGATATACGATCCATCACCACATTTCCCTTGTCTTACGGTCACTGCATCTCCTTGTGAGTACCACCCATGTGTGTACAAGGAGGTTAGTGTTACACAGATGCGAGTCTAGTAACCAAGGGATCTTCGAGGGTAATACTCATGAAGAGACCAGCAACCTCAAAGATGGATCAAGGACTAAGGATGCGACAGACAGTCACAGACTAAGGGTTCTGAGAGTTAGACCGAAGTCTAGACTGAGGAACTGAGGGACTAAGGGGAAAGCAAGGCTTCGACTAAGGGTCTAGGGACAAGTGGGAGCTTGGTCACAAGAGCTAGGTGTATATTGTGTAGATCAAGTGTAAAGACTATGATACAGGGCAGTGAGGTTTATATACCAGTATAACTACTATACTGGGAACAATGGATGAAGGGGAAACTAGACCGTCATGAGAGAGGTGGTTAGAAGATATGCTGTCCATATGGAAGTGAAACATATATCAAGAGGTGATTGTAAGGTCAGGAACAGTTACCTGGCGACGGTGGTAATGAAGAGTGGAAGTGGAACGCCACTCAGGGAAAGTAAAGGAGTGACCATGAGGTCAGGAACATTATCTTGTGACAGCTGGAGTGAAGAGCGGAAGAAGAATGTCACTAGGGAAGATCAAGGAAGACAACGGTGAACAGAGAATGGAGAAGAAGAAGGATGGAACTGTATATGTCATATTGGAATAGTCCTGGAAGGACTTCTACATCACAAGGGATGAGGAGTAGTATGAGGTTAGGGAAAAGAGAGAAAATTGTAACACTAACATGTGCCATGCTATTTGTCATATTGGGACTGGGAAGGCTGAGAATGCTGTCCAGCTTACCAAAACTCTCCAGGATGTCAAGAACCAATCCATCTCCACTCAGACCATTAGAAGACACCTAAAGAAAGCAGGGATGAAGGCTATGGTAAAGAAAAAATGTCCCTTTCTTTCCCAATGTCATAGAAGAGAGATTAGACTTTGCTTTGAGCCACCAGCATTGGACAATAGAGGACTGGAAGCATGTCATATGGTCTAATGAAACAAAAATTAATCACATTGGGTCAGATGGCAGGAAATGGGCATGGAAAAAGGCAGGGGTGTATCTAAGTGATAGGTTGGTGCAGGGAACTGTTAAGTTTAGAGGAGAATCAGTGATGATGTGGGGTGATATGACCTGGGAAGGAGTTGGATTTGCTTGCAAGATTGATGATAAGATAAATGCTGACCTTTATGTGCAGATTCTAGAGAATGAACTGCAACAAACTCTGGTAGATTTTGGAAATCTCCAGAAGACATTATCTTTCAACAAGATAATGACCCCAAGCATACTAGTAGAAAGGCCAGGGAGTGATTTGAGTACCATGGATTTGAGGTCATGGTTTGGCCTGCTCAGTCTCCAGACCTTAACTCCATAGAACATCTATGGTTTCTTCTCAAGAAAAGGCTAGCAGAGTATCCAGAGCCACCCAAGGGAGTAATGGAACTTTGGGAAAGAATTGTGGTGGAGTGATACAAGATTGAGGTGGCACAGTGTCAGGAGTTGATTGAAAGCATGCCTAGAAGAATTTAAGAGGTGATCAAGGCTAAAGGAGGCTACACTACCTACTAGTTATAATACCCTTGGTGTCAGCAACAAAACCGATGCAATGAGTACCCTCATCTAATCTGGGAATATCTCCTGATACAGTACAAATTAGGTAAGCAATGTATATATGTTTGGAAAGCCCTTGATTAGGGCTATCTAACAATACCTAGGTTTATGGCCATAGCTTCAATGATTCCTTAGATATTCACTTATCAATCAAAATGATGCAAACATTGCATCAGTTTTGTTGCTCAGTGTATGGCATGTGGGTGAGATCTATGTATGAAGGAAAACAAACAGTCTGGAGGTTCTAGTCTAAAAAAAAACCTCAAGGTTGACTATGTAACTAAGTAGGATAATTGAATGGTTAAATAGAAAGTTAAGGAAAAGAAATAAAGAAAAAGACAAGGAAGGAATGAGAAGGAAACAGGTCCAAAAGAGAAGGCAGATAGATTAGTCCAGACATGGATAGAACAGATATGTATGCAAGGAAACCAGACAGACTTACTGTAGATTGACATGGGACACAAAGCAGGTTATAAGGGATCTTGATAGGTGCCTATGCCTGTTGGGAAATATAGCATATTGGAACATAGAGAGCAATGAGCTCCTATAGCATATGAAAAGGTGATCATTAACCCAGGTAATTATAGGACTGATCCTGGCTGCCCTGAAAATGTCAAGGCCAGCATCCCAGAGATGCCCATAGGTTTCAGCAAAAGGGCTATGGCCAAAGTAGAGGGAGGTGTCAACTACAAAAAGGTCTTTGCTGGTTGCTAATGTACATAACAAGGGCAGGCCAGTTGGAAGGGTGAAAAGGGATGGTGTGATAAGCTTTGGCTATATCATGGGTGGCTTTTTCAGATCCCACTGAAAGTGACATAACAAGAGCACAGGCTGTGTAAAATGTTCCCCAAGTGGAAGAAAAGAGATTTGAGTTTATCTATGCACTGATTGATGGGGGTTTACCCAGGTGTGGATTGTGGGGGTATGAAAGGTCCTGGATGAGCCTATATTTACCTGGTTTTCCTAGCTTGGGTATTAGATTCAAAGGTAAGGATTGAAAGGGGCTAATGAATGATCCTAGGTCAACCTTATTAAAGGGGTCTATGTACCATTGTTTCATAAATTCCTTCTGGATAATTTCCTGAAAGGCCTTGTGGTTTAAATCAATGGAAGGATTATTAGGGGAAGTAAAAGAGTGAAAAATTGGAGTGGCATGTACATGGAATCCATTAATGATCTGGTTAACCAGGAGCAGATATCTATTAGAAAGGTTATATTCTAAAAGGGTATTTTTCCAGCCTTGAGCTTTATATGGGGTAACAGCATTACTTCACATTCATATGAGAAGCTTGCTGGCAGTGGGGACAGTCTTGGGCTCTGTGGTCGGGGTCTCCACAACCAGAGCACTTGTGGTTATGGCCCTCAGCTGCACAGCCTCTTGGGTACTGGAAATCCCAGCATATCACACTTCTGTTCCTATTGACTGGGCATCCTTGGGGGTCATGGGAGCAGTGTGCTGGTCCAGAGTTGTCTTAGAGGGAGGAGGCATTGCATGGGGTGTGGTCAGGGCATTTATCATGCCTCCTGAGGCATTTTGGGCAGATGAGGGGAGTCTTTGCATTTTGAAAAGGATGTCTATACCTGCTATCATTGCTGCAACTGCATCTCAGTGATCTGGATCAGCAGTGGGGAAATTGGGGAGATCAGGAGTGTCTGCCATGAGATGGGGACTTGCCTCTGGTGGGGCAAGGGCCTCTTACTGGGTAGTGGTATGGGAATGCAGATCTGGATAAGCAGTGTCTCAGATAGTAGGTGGGTTGCTGCCCTCACTCAAAGTACTGTGAGGGGAGGTAAGCTTGGGAACACTCAAGCTGTATGTTTAGGGAGGGAAATAGTGTGCAAGGTAGTATGCAGGAGGCAGCATAATGGTAGAAAGGGTAAGAACGTTTCAGTAGTGTGTGGCAGGACTTTGGCAGTGAGGGTGATGGTGGTTGGCAGTGGCAGTGGCAGTGTTTTGGCAGTGTGTGTGTTATGCTAACGTGATGGCTAATGATAACCTCCAGAAACTAACCTCCTTGTCTTCCAGGCTTGAGGTGGTACTCACAAAGAGACACAACAACCTCTATTGTGTAAGAGCAAGGTAACAGTATAGGATTGATGTATAGGCAATCACCCGTATAGGGACTCTAGCTGGTCTCTGGTTGAATGACGAAAGGAGTTCCATGTATCCAGGTAAGGGATCAGGAACAGAGAGAGAGTTCAACGAGCAAGGGTCTTGCCTGAGCTAAGGCTCCACAAGGCAGTTGCTAGTCACCACATAAGATTGCATAGAACTAACTTAGAGTTACAGGGTACATAT
The DNA here is from genome assembly GCA_038094255.1 of Porphyrellus aff. niger. Lineage (NCBI taxonomy): Eukaryota > Fungi > Basidiomycota > Agaricomycetes > Boletales > Boletaceae > Porphyrellus > Porphyrellus aff. niger. The sequence continues at coordinate 423,342 of JBBPTR010000002.1, forward strand.
GGGCATCTTTATATAGTGTGGGATAAGTGGATCATGAGGTACATGAGAGAGTGTTACAATTTGCCCCCAGGGCTTCTATCACTGGCAACTGGGACCGGATATACAGGACAAAGTGTATAAACTCTACGAGGAACAATGGAGAAGCGACGACATTACTGGTCTATTGGAGGCAGAGGCAGCAGGACTACATGGTGTTACGACTGGCCCGGGTAGGGACAGAAGTAGACTTGTGGAACAAGGTCAAGGACTAACATGCTAGGGTGGCCTAGCAGAGGTCAAGGTTGATTATAGCTCAACGGGGCTCTAGGACTAATGTGCTAGAGTGAACTAGCAGAGGTCGAGGTTGATTATAGCTCAACGGGGCTCTAGGGTTAATCAAGGAGCGTCGACTCAAGAGTACGACGGAGACTCACAGAGGAGGCGCTAACTGCGGCTAGCATTCAAGGAGATACCAAGTGGATTACAAGGTAAATGCAAGCAGAACAAGTCTAAGGTATATACAGGCGTGAGGCGAGGCTTATATACCTTAGCTAGAGAACGTCATGGAATCTGAAAGAATATTCCATGACAAAGCAAGATGACGAGTCATGACCAAGCATGACTGAGCGAATGACGAAGCATGACTAAAAGTGATGACAATAGGATATGAGGGAATGCGATGGAATCGGATGGAAGGAAGCGATGACGAAGCAAGTGGAATGGTATGGAATACTATGGAATGTGGGTGAGTCATCACAAAAGAAAAGAAATAGTGTCCTGGGTGTGGATCGAACTGGCGACCTTAGCAGTACAAGCAATGAATTGTAACACATGAAGAGAAGGACAGGCTCCTGGACTACTTTCCCATGGGTTATGACAACCCCACCAACCGTCCAGACTCCCTACTGCCTGATCCAGATCTATGGATCGATCCCACAGCGTACGCATTAGGATGGCCTGAGAACCATACCTTGGCAAGGCCAAATTGGGAACGCCACTGATATGCCACCATCAGTGGCGCCACTACCATTTCATTTGCTGAGTTTCATTCCATTTCATATTCTCTTTATGGCAATCCCTCTTACTATTTATATTGTTCATGAGACCAGTCTCTTTTCTCCATTTCCAATTCCTTATTTATCCAGGGAAACCCCAGGGATTCCCCTTCATCTACTTTCCTCTTCCGGACGTTTACCTCTCCTAAAGCATTCTCTTGCACGCTTCATACTCCAACCCCTCATAGTATTTATAGCGCCCATTTCATACTCTGTAACCTTAAGTTAGTTCTACGCAATCTTACGTGGTGACTATATGACCGCCTTGGGAAAGCTCCATGCTTTAGGCGAGACTCGCTCCTTGAACCTTCTCTTCCTGTTTCCCTTGACTCACAGTCGCTGCGCCTCCTCATGAGTGCCACCTGTGCAGATTCAAGGAGGTTAGTTTCTTGAGGTTGCTGTTAGCCATCGCGTTAGCGTAACAGAGAGTACCTTAGGAGAGGTAAATGTCTGTAAGAGGAAAGTAGGCATAGGGGTATCCCTGAGGTATCCCTGGGGCATCCTGTCTGAGTAAGACAAGAAATATAAATAGAACTTGCTGATAAAGCAAGGAACAGAAATTAAATAGGATGAAACTTAGCAATTGGAAATAGTGGAGTGGTGGAGCATCAGTGGTGTCTGCAGTTGATGGTGGCACCTGCCAAGGCACCATGCCAAGGTACCATTCCCACAACCATATCAGGTTGTCCTGTGGCATGTGAGAGTCAGATCTACCCAGAGATCTGGATCTGGGAAAAGCAAGTCTGGATGGTTAGTGGCCAGTGAGTATCCCATCAGGCAGTAGTCCAGCAGCATATCCATCTCTTGGTAGAGTGAAGCTGCCTGAGCCTCTAGCATCTGTGTAGTCTCCCTGTCCCATTGTTCCTCATAAGTGAGGAAAGTTGAATCAAAGTCTTCCAATCCCAGTTGCCATTGTGTAGTGGTAGTGCCCATGGTAGTGATGCTAGGGCGAATTGTAATAGTGTGTAGCTACATGTGTGGTAGCATAAACAGCAGCAGTTTAAGGATGGTGAGGAGTGAGGGCATTGTTCAGGGGGAGTGGGTATGTATGAGGGGTTGGTCAGCAAACTAGATGGGAAATGTTACAATTCACCCTCATGTGGGAACTATGGGAACTACTACTACTCAATGGTAACCAGGACCAGACAATTTCAATGGAGCTTTCCTTCTTTACAAAGAACAATGGAGAGAAGACAATATCACAGAAATGCTAGAGGCACAGATGGCCTCACTCTATAGGGAGACCAATGGACTGCTGGACTACTTTCCCCTTGGCTACTCGATAGCCACTGATTGTTACAATTCCCCCCCAGGGCTTTTATCAATGGCAACCGGAACTGGACGTACAGGACAATGCGTATAAACTCTACGAAGAACAATGGAGGGCCAACGACATCACGGACCTACTGGAGGCAGAAGCAGTGGGACTACACAGTGAGAAGGACGGGCTGTTGGACTACTTTCCCACAGGTTACGACAACCCCACCAACCGTCCAGACTCCCTACTCCCCGATCTAGATCTATGGATCGATCCCACGGTGTACGCTTTAGAACGGCCTGAGAACTGTACCTTGGCAAGACCGGATTGGGAATGCCACTGATACACCACCATCAGTGGCACCGCCACCATTTCATATGCTGAGTTTCATCCCAATTCAAATTCTCTTTATGGAAACCATTCTTACTATATTTATCACTCGTGAGAGCCGGCCCCTTTTCTCTATTTCCAATTCCTTATTTATCCAGGGAAACCCCAGGGATTCCCTTTAGTCTCTTTCCTCTTACGGACGTTTGCCTCTCCTAAAGCGTTCTCTCGCACGCTTCATACTCCGCTCCTACACAGTATTTATAGCACCCATTTCATACCCTGTAACCTTAAGTTAGTTCTACGCAATCTTACGTGGTGACTATACGACCGCCTTGGTAAAGCTTCATGCTTTTGGCGAGACCGCTCCTCAAACTCTATCTTCTTCCCTTGATCCCTGACCCAGATACTTGGGACCTTCTCTCGAGTGGAGCCCCGTTCAATCCATTACCCATTTCCCTTGACTCACAGTCGCTGCACCTCCTAGTGAGTGCCACCTGTGTGGATTCAAGGAGGTTAGTCTCTGGAGGTTATCGTCTAGCCATCGCGTTAGCGTAACACTAATCATCCAGATTCACTTCTTCCCGATCCAGATCTCTGGATTGATCCAACTCTCACACACCGCAGGACTACCTAGCCTGGACATGGGAATGGTACCTTGGCACAGTACCTTGGCAGATGCCACCATCAACTGCAGACATCACTGATATGCCACCACTCCACTATTTCATATGCTGAGTTTTATTCTATTTCATTTCCATTTCTTGCTTCATCAGCAAGCTCTATTTATATCTCTCACTTTATCAGCTTGTTCTATTTATATTTCTTGTCTTACTCAGATGGGACACCCCAGGGATACCCTAGGGATTTCCCTATGTTCCCTTTCCTCTTACAGATGTTGACCTCTCCTAAAGTGTTCTCTCACACACTTCGTACTCTGCTCCAACACAGTATTTATAGCACCCATTCTGTACCCTGTAACCTTAAGTTAGTTCTATGCAATCTTATGTGGTGACTAGCAACTGCCTTGTGGAGCCTTAGCTCAGGCAAGACCCTTACTCGTTGAACTCTATCTCTGTTCCTGATCTCTCATCCGGATACACAGAACCCCTTTCATCAATGCAAAGTAGGCTAGAGTCCCTATACAGGTGATTGCCTATCAAACTGATCCTAGTCCTAGGGACACATCATTGTCGTTGCTCTTTGTATAGTAGAGGTTGTTGTGTCTCTTCATGAGTACCACCATTGAACCGGAGACAACGAGGTTAGCTTCTTGAGGTTATCATTAGCCATCATGTTAGCATAACAGGAAAGAGGG